>OZ038398.1:18859947-18904947 GCA_964036045.1 Eutreptiella sp. 'Long Island Sound 2002' | reverse complement strand
CTTCCATGAACGGGAAGTGCCTTGCATGGAGGAACGTATGATTGAGGGAGAGCAACATGTAGTACATCAAACCACAGGCATCTTGTTGGCTGACGTGGTCATTGCCTTGGGCAGTAAGGGCTACCACCTTTTGGATGGAGGATCGAATATCCTCAAAACCACTCAAAGGACCCGTTTCTTGGGTGGTTGTGCGCGGAGCACTCTGCACTGCGTCGTCTTTCGGGGGAGATTCCTTCTTTTCCGAAGCCACATCTCCATCCATGGGGTCCTCTAAAGTACCATCCTCCGCCAGGTACGCGTACACCATTCCTTGTTCCAGTTCCAAAATCCGGTCATGGTACCTCGAATGAAGCTCCGCACAATATTTGTCATACGGTTCCTCGTCTTGCCCAGTGATCGGTGCTACTTCAATACCACCATCTGGTGCTTCGGTAGGTTGCATGGCCGTTGCTTGCTCGTCATCCCCTTGGCTCATCTCCGAGTGCGTTCCGGACGCGACATCGCCTTGTGATTTAGCGTCCAAGTGCCTTAGCCGATCTCCGGCCTCTCCTAGATTGGGGTCCACTTCCATATCCGCGGATAGCTCATTTGCGCCCCCGCGATGATCTGTTGGATCCCCCACGCATAATGAATGCCCACTTGAAACTGACGACGAACGAGACCTCGAGCGGGAACGGAATCTCTCCCGCGTGGAGGGCTCCGCAGATTCAAAATTTGACTCTTCGGCCATGAAGACGAAGAGCTACCAAAATGCGTACGGTAGAACTTGAACATGCGACCACAACCCTCCCCCAAAGGCGTTCCGGAGGCGAAATTCCCGCACGTCAAGTGATCAATGGCTTGATGCAACGAATTCTCCGGCTCACATAGTCACATTGGTGCGGTTGCGGTTGCCTTTTTTGTGTATTGGTAGGTTGGGGATGCCCACGTCGGATTTCACATCGTCACCATGTTGAGGAAGTATTGAAGTCGCAACACCCATCAATAGGAAATGTCGGCACTCACCTATCCCCATCGTGGCCTTTGTGCCGCGTAATGGGAGAATGAACTCACACCTTCCGCGTGCTACGCCAAGCACGTTCCGTGATTTTGGGGCCCACCCAAGAACCGTTTCGAGTTTAAGTGAGCTTCAACTCTCGTCTACATTTGGGTGCCCTAATTGTGCAAGTGTGTTCTCGTGAAGTCGACAAAAATCCCCAAATTTCAAAGGAGCTTAGAGTAACCCGCCACGGCCGTCGCCACAAGCTAATGAAAGCAAGCAAATCGTAGCATCTGGCTACGCATGAGTGATGGAGGTGGTTCGAGCGCCGGGATCTACCGTGACGTCCCGTGACGTCCCGTGACCGGGCGGGTCACGGGTAACACCGGATGAGTATTTAACGGTACACGGCGATAAACAAACAGTCAAGGACTCCTCTTCTAGAAATTAGATTCCACGCCGTGTCCAATTTCGTCCAGGCGTGCGGCAGGGCGAACCCGCTAAAGTCCAGAGCACGATGCTAAATGCACCGATGCAAACACGTGTTGTAATCGCGGAATCGTGGCTCGCAAAGATCGTTTACGAATAGGCGCCGAATCGTTGCCGTAAAACTAAGACAGCGAGATTGCATCTCACAAATTCAATAGGGCGATCTCATCTTGCGGGGCACTTGCTTCGTGCTTTCGCTTGCCGCCCAAAACACAACACCAAGGATGTATGAAGCGTTCCCAAATCCCGTAAGCAACTCAACAAGTGGAACAGAGCAAATCCATTAGTTGACCGACTTGACGCCGACTCACAAAAGCAACACGGTAAATAAGGCCTCAACCTGGGGCCGCCACTTTCAGTGTTGTGCATAGTCCTTGGGTCCATGTATCGGATGCGCTAGCAACACCGGCCATGTCGTTGATTGGCATAAACTCGGCTTATAGAGCTTGACGTGGGTAGTTTCGCCACCTACATAGCTTATGACAAAGACCAACACTCGTTCAACCATACCACGAGTCGCTAAGATTGAGCCACAAACTATTGTACTCGCTTACCGCGGACAGTATTTAAGAGTACCACCATCAACGACACAATACCAAAAAATGACGGAGTGGCGATGAGGGGCGATTGGTTGCTTTGGTGTAGAGAAATGAAGAGGGCTTAACGGCCTACCTTGGTTTGCTAAGGAGAGTGCGACGAGTGCGCACTTTCGGCCAATCGACGTCATGGTTGCCACGAATCTGCCCACTATTTGGGAAGGGGAACTTTTTCGTCGATTTGACGGTGTAAATTCGTCGAAATTTCGAACCCTTAGAGTACCACGTTTTACCCCAACCCCGCTAACTATGAATGACTTGAATGTGCACCCAATTGAATATTTTTGGTACCCATGTTTGCGTTCGGGTTGTAGCTTTTGCATTCGAAAATGGAGAGCAGTGCGCAGTTGGGGACCAACTCGGTTTGTGCTATGCATGTAGTTCATGGAAATATGTTAAATTGATTGACTCATGGACCCTCCCTCCACAACACTCCGTGTTGGGGTCCAGAAATCAACTGAAATGCCCCCCCCCGAGATCCACAGGTTGGAAGTCAAATCAGTGAAGTGTTTGCATCATGTTCACATGAGGTATGTAATTTTTTTGATCCCCTTTGATAGTCCCTTTTGATACGGTTAGGGTGCCACTCTATTGACACAAATCGTCGTGGAAAAAATTCCTGATGACATAAAATTCCAGGAAAGTCCTGATGACACAAATCGCCGGCGAAGTACTGCTGCAGACAGTAAAACTCAGCCTGCGCCGGCGCGCGCTGCGAAAAGCGGTGCCGACGGGAATCGAACCCGGCGCTCTGGCGCAAGCGCGAGCTGCACCGCCGACTAGGACAGGCCGAAGACGATGTAGCCACCGGAGAAGTACCACATAGATTTGTCCATATACATTCAAAATTTTTAAAAAAAGCAAAGGCCCGGGGCCAGCCCCGGGGCCTTTGTGGCTGCTTGTGGTGCCTCATGTCCTTGCAACAGGTCAATGCATGCATACGGATAGGCTTTTGAAGGTAAGAGGACATGCACATGGGACAAAGTGAGAGTTTTTGAGGGTTTGTGGTGATATGGTACCATAGTGCAACAACCAGGTCTCCAAAAGTACAGGGGCGTAACTTGGTGCCACCGGCTCCGATTTGGGTGCTACCTAGGTCAAAAGTTGCGCAAATGTGTCTACTTTCCGAAAAGCTATAGCCGGTTGGGTCCGTTTGACCGTCGTTTTGAGCTATTGGGCCGCCATTGGTGGGGGGTCACTACAAAAAACGAGTTTTTTTACCAGTGTTCAAACACAGGTTCTTAAAAGTACCCGGGGGGTAACTTGGCGCCACCGGCTCCGATTTTGGTGCCACCTAGGTCAAAAGTTGCGCAAATGTGTCTACTTTCCGAAAAGCTATAGCCGGTTGGGTCCGTTTGACCGTCGTTTTGAGCTATTGGGCCGCCATTGGTGGGGGGTCACTACAAAAAACGAGTTTTTTTACCAGTGTTCAAACACAGGTTCTTAAAAGTACCCGGGGGGTAACTTGGCGCCACCGGCTCCGATTTTGGTGCCACCTAGGTCAAAAGTTGCGCAAATGTGTCTCCTTTCCGAAAAGCCATAGCCGGTTGGGTCCGTTTGACCGTCGTTTTGAGCTATTGGGCCGCCATTGGTGGGGGGTCACTACAAAAAACGAGTTTTTTTACCAGTGTTCAAACACAGGTTCTTAAAAGTACCCGGGGGGTAACTTGGCGCCACCGGCTCCGATTTTGGTGCTACCTAGGTCAAAAGTTGCGCAAATGTGTCTCCTTTCCGAAAAGCCATAGCCGGTCGGGTCCGTTTGACCGTCGTTTTGAGCTATTGGGCCGCCATTGGTGGGGGGTCACTACAAAAAACGAGTTTTTTTACCAGTGTTCAAACACAGGTTCTTAAAAGTACCCGGGGGGTAACTTGGCGCCACCGGCTCCGATTTTGGTGCCACCTAGGTCAAAAGTTGCGCAAATGTGTCTCCTTTCCGAAAAGCCATAGCCGGTTGGGTCCGTTTGACCGTCGTTTTGAGCTATTGGGCCGCCATTGGTGGGGGGTCACTCCAAAAATCGAGTTTTTTTACCAGTTTTCAAACACAGGTTCTTAAAAGTACCCGGGGGGTAACTTGGCGCCACCGGCTCCGATTTGGGTGCTACCTAGGTCAAAAGTTGCGGAAAACACTATACTTTTCAAAAAACTATGGCTCAAAGGGTCCGTTTGACCAACATTTTGAGGTAGACAACCGACTTGGGTGGGGGGTAACTCCAAAAATTGAGCAACCCTACCCCTACTTTTGGGGAGATGGGGGTTGCACTGTGGTACCGTCACTCACCCACTCACTCACTCAAAGGATCAGCAAAGATCTTGCATCAAGAATTGCCCAAAGAATTGGTCATCACCTGTACCTGTGCAAACAATTGCTGGTATTGTGCCCATTGGTGCGGGGTCAATTGACCCTGCCGTGCTGCATTCGCATACACATTGAGTGCAGCCGCAGCTTGCTGCAATGCAGGCAATATGGGAGACGCAATTGCATTTGCAGGGGGTGACACAGTGGCAGGCGGGGTAGGGGCATGGGTTGGGCTTGGAGTAGGGAGAGGCGGGGGTGCGGGTACAGGGGTAGGGATTGGAGTTGGGGCAGGGGGCTCATCCAACGTACTGCACTCCATGTCCGTGTGGCTTGAACATGGTGCTTCCGATGGTGGAGCTTGAGATGGTGGGGGTTGTTGGGTTGCCGATGGTGGAGCTTGAGATGGTGGGGGTTGTGAGGGCTGTTGGGCTGCCTGCTGTGTGGCCGTGTCAGCTCGGGTTGTTGCCTTTTGGGCCTTCATTTCTGCATTTGCGATCTGCTGTGCCTTTGATTTCAACTGTGTGATTGAGCGATGCTCAACTTGATACACCTCCCCCTCAAACTCCCCTTGAGCCAAGAACACTCGCTCCCATTCAGCCGCCAACCCCTTGAAGTCACTACGATACCGCGGCAACAACAAGTTGAGCAAAGTCTCCTCACCCGATGTGTACTTCCTTTTTTTCAGAGGGACACCTAATTGCTCAAGTGTTGTTGCCGCACTACTCCTAGAAGACAGCTTCAAACTCACGTGTAACCCCTTATCCCGATACATGGAGCGGGAGGGGTCATTGTCCCGGACTGCAACATTGTAATGTGCACCATGAAACGTGAGAAGAAGTGGTTCCCCCCCGACCTCCCGGCCCGTAGCATACAAGGGTGTGGTAAGTATAGCACCCATAGTTGCCGTGAATATCATGATGGGCCTTTGAAACACGGTGGCTGCTGCAAGCATCACCATGTCAGCCACATCATTGTGCCAAAAACCATCGGCACGCAACTCCTCAACTGCCCTTTCCCAATCATGTCCCGTGTAGAACGGTTCATATTCCCCCCTATTTTCCAGCAACTCGTCCGTAATGAGCTGTCTTAGTGTTGTGTGATCATGTGGCAAGAAATGGGCAATAGCACGAAATGCGCAATTGCCATCACCTTCGATGGGCATTTGCCGCAATCCATTGATAGTGAGGTCATTGAGCAAAGGCAACTGCTCCGCACTTTGTGGCATGTACCATCTAGGTCGCCCTTGTGCGTTCCTGGCAGGCTCATCAAACAAGGAACTCACCCGAAACTCACGTGCAATGTGTGAGCGAACACCCACCCACTTCTCCCACCAATCCGCAACCACTTCTGCATCGGCATCCTCATCAAAGGAGGGACCTTCAATGCACTCTTTCTCAACATTCTCTAGCCAATCCCAGATCTTGCCATCAATCGTCTCTGCCTCTTTGTCACCCCCCTGAAAAGAAACATCTTCCTCATCATCATCCATCAAAGCCTCCTCCGTCAATGTTTGTGGCACTTGGTTAGTCGGTAAACCAAACCTGGTAGTGCATGTCCGAGGAAATTCCTGGGCTTGTGGGTTAGTTGACTTCCACATGGAATGAGTGGTAGCGGCCTCCTCCCATCTTGTTGGGATTGGCATATTGCATTCCAAACAAGCAGCAAAAAGAGGGGCAAGCTTTCGCAGATGATCATGCGTGATCCCCAATTTTTCAGGGTGGGCCCATGCCTTAGTGAATTTCTTCACATTGAAGAGGTGAATGAGGTATGTTAAAACATTTTCCATGTATGGAGCGGATGCCGTGCGCATGGAGGTCAATGCATTTAACAGACGATGGAGACACTCATTCAACTGTGTGCCGGAGTAGTGCTGCGGAAATAGGCAATCGGGATGGTTGTCAAGCAGTTTTGCTACCTCTGCACGCACCTTGCTGTTGACATGATAGCCGAATGTTTTTTTCCAAAGCGAAACACGTTCCCTTACATTGTCCGGTTCGGACTCATCAAACGTTTGGGTTCTACTGGTTTCCGAGCGTACATGGTTCTTGTCTCCTGTTCCACGAAAACACATTCCGAATGCCTTGGCAGCGGTGGCCGACCCTTTTTTCTTTTTAGAGATCTCACGGACGACCCGTTGAATGGCATGGAACAAGTCCAGGCACAAGTGTGCATCGGGGAAGTATTTTTGCCACACTAAGACCTCTCCACAACATCTATCCGAGTGAACTTCCTCAACGAACATGTTCGGCCGTTGAGATAGCTCTTCAAGAAGGTCAGATGGGATGGAGGCATCCTCTAGGAATCTCCAAGCCAAAACCATGCCAAGCTCATTCAACACAATGCACTCTCAAAAAGCTTCTCAAGGTGATGGTCTATTTTGACCGTACACTTTTTTGCTATTTTGAATGTGTGGTCAGCTGACAATTTGTGTGCCCCCAGTGACTTGAGGCAAGCATCATAAAAACCCTTTCCTTGGGCAGCCTCCTTGGCAATCATTGCTACCAATAGAAACTCACTTGGAGGGGCACCCCAATCACTGAATGGAAAATAAACATCAGCATGAAAAACAACTTCATTGTATCTCCCCTCGTACAACGAAGCCATTTGCTGTTCCGTGGCACTCATGCTTACACCCTTAGAGAGGCCAGTTAAAACAAGTCGAAGCACTTGCTTATGCAAGGCACTTCGTTGGAATAATATAAAGGGGAAGGCCCTTTGTAACTTGGGAGTCAATTGGCTATGAATTTCCCAAGAATGGTACGTTTTACCACAACCTACTAATACGGCCTTAACTTGGTGCCTACATGCATACCCTCGCATAAGAAGAATGCAGTTTTCTTCTAAAAGGCATGCAACCCTCCTATGCCACACGTGAACACGCAAAGGTTGTCCACAGGCAGCACAAAAGAGATGCACTTTGTATTGTGTCAATGGGTCCCACACAAAAAAGGCAGGACTCCCATTGGCACATGTTGTTACCATTCTTCCCCACAAACTTTGGGTGTTCTTGATCACACCCATTTCGTAACTGGTGAAGTAGGGTGGGTCCTTTTTGGATCCACCTTTGGCTCCCCGTACTTCTGGTGACATCCATAGCCATATGTAGAATAGCAGCAATAGTTGCATTTTCATCATGCCTGAAAAATGATGCATGATGTGTAGAACTATTTATTTCGACTGATGTAACGTAACGTCAACAGTCGAATGCTACAATTACCACAGATTTACATACCTGTGATACTCAAGTCAAATACTGATACACAGGCGACCAAATACTGGAATACCGCGGCGCCGCGGTATTTACTGTGGTATAATACTGCGGTATTCCCCGGCGCCGCGGTATTTTGCGGTATGTCACGGTAGCGGCACCCTTCCCTTTGATACATGTTTGCGGTACGAATTTGGTGGGCGCCGCAGGCGCGGAGGTCTGCCGTAGGTGGCGACGGTTTGAGAATCCGATCTGAATCGGCTGAATCGGCTCCGCCTCTCCTTCTCCCTCATGTTGATTGGGAATAGGTTTGTCCAGCCAGTTGGCAGAAACGACGATTCACTTTGCAATGACTTTTCCATTTCTTCCCGGGCCAGGTTGTTGATGCCATACACAGCAAGAAATTACTGATTTGGAAATACGTATGCATCTGCGTTTCGTGAGCGTCTCTAGCCCACGGTGGGCACCATGCACAAACAGAAATGCCAAATGTGCATTGCAAAATGGTGTCCGACTCATTCCCCTGGTACTGTGTTGTGTGTGAAAAGAGGGGATAAAGAATTCCGCACAGTGGAACGCAATGCAACCCACATGAATGGTCGTGGTTTGCGCCCCCGTTTTGACGTGCTCAAGCCCACCAAAGTTCCAACATCTAAGGGATGTCCGCATCGCTCTTGTGGTCACCAAGTTCATACGACGCGCGGAGCACGCAAGGACTTCGCTACTCTCGTTCCATCATCCGATGTGGGGCAATGGGGACATTGGCATGTGTCGTATGTGCGTGTCACATTTGCATTTTAGGTATGATTGATGTTGTCCACTTGTTGAGCAATCCCAAGGTTTTGGAGGTCTTGCTCGACGTAAGAGAGAGCTATTGTCGAGCAAACCCATCTCCCTTTTTCTCGACTGCCCAAAAATACCACGAGGCACATGGACCCGGTGTCCTTGAGGTTCCGTTTGCGAGACCGGAATTGTTGATAATTGATCACCATTTGAGTGTTCGATACCGCCCCGACACGTTGTTGGCAGCCGATGAGTGGGAAGTTTCATACACACCCACAACCCAATGTGTCGTGAAATTGCAAGTGCATGGAGAGTGCGAGAAGGAGCGAATAGTGGTGATGGACCGAAATGAAGTGCCGCAAACCAACAAATGGGTTTCGAAGGTTTATGTGGCACTTGCAAAGATTCAACCCTTCGGAGGAACGATGCATGCGAAGGTATTTCGTCATATGATCGTTGCAAGGGTTTATTGTGTTGAGAAGTGGTTGTGGTGGTGAGGGTTAGAACGACACAGAAGGAGAAAGGCGAAGTGCAATGACTGCCATACATCAAGGAAATTAGATGGCAAGCAAATACTATGGGGTGTCGAGGCTGTCGAGATAGGTTATGCTTCAAAGCTCCATCGTAGGAAGCGGGAGTCGGCTTCGCCTAGCCCACTTCGCGTTCGGTTGTGGTTTGTCACGTTGCTATGATACTCGTTTTGCGGTGTCGTTTGTCATCGTTTGTCAAGCCGAGTGCCCATTGTTTGGCAAATCGATTTTGCACTCGTATTCAAGGAGGTAGTACGTTTGTGCTACCGGTGTCATTTTGTGTGCACTTCTTGTGCACATGAGTCGTCATGGCGTCTTTCAATTGGAATTCTAATCTCGAACTTTGGACGAACGTTGTTGTTGCATGACGAGACGGCCAAACAAAAACTTACCCTCGCTATGCCCTTTCGTAGAGTGGGGATGAGTCCGCGGTCACGAGGCCGGAGGGAGGAGCAAGTGCAACCAAGGAGAGCGAAGCAAAAGATGCAGGTCCGGCAAAAGTGCAAGACCCATGCGTGTATTGGTTACCAATAGTTTGCACGTGCAAGCAGGACTGTCACACCATTACTTTCTCTTCATCAATTCGAAACATTCCAAGCCCGCCGGGTTTTAGTTTCGCGGGTCACCAACGGCTACGTTCCACGGCAAAGGGGCCAAGGGGCGTGTTTAAAAGTGTTAACTAGGGGCGAGATTTCAGGACGATAATCGTTAACTCCGTCTCGCGGGGGAGTTAACGATTATCGTCCCGAAATCTGGAGGGACCGAGCCAGAGTTAACGATTATCGTCCTGAAATCTGGGCCAACCGCTAATTCACCCGGGGTTGTGACCAATCAATAAAACCGGCTTTTCGAGCCGGTTCCAATGAGCCTATTGGGAAGAATTTTTATTTTTTTAACCAAAAAAACCGTTGTCTCTGAGGACATTTTGCCCGAGGCACAGGAATCCCCAAGTAAGGATAGTAATGTTTCCGAAGACATTCTGGCTGAGGGTGGTGTTGCTCCCGAGGCTTTGTCTATGGCTGAGTCTGTGGATGTCCTTGCTAATGACCCTGTGGTTGTTTCCTTGGACTCGGAGTCCCTTGAGGAGCCTAGGGAAAGCTATTGTGCAGCCACTTGGGCAGCTCCCGCAGCACCAGCAGATTCCCCTATGAATCAGGACTTGTCCAATACTCCTCAGCCGTTTAAAAAAATGCGGCGACTGCGCTTTCCTCCTCGGAACGTTCCTCGCGAGAATATCTGCTACAAGTGTTCTAGGGAGATTTTTGTTTTGCGGCCATTGCGTGGTGGTAAGCGGATTTCTTGCGATGCTTGCAATGCCCCTTTTCATGAGAAATGCTTCTACAGCTCTGTTGTGAGGCCAGAGGATGGGGTGGGCCCTTGTTGTCTCGAGGCACAGTAGTATGCCCATCAATCTATCTATATATCTATCTATAAAAATTGACATGTGTATTGTTGCATGTTGTTGTATAGTGGGACTTTTTTTTTCCATACGGGTTTTTTTTCATGCCCAATGTGGTTTTCAAGCGTTCACTCACTTTGCTTTGCCTTGCACGTGCTTGAGGAGGGATGGGGCATGTGGCGCTGATATGGAGTTAACGATTATCGTCCTGAAATCTCGCCCCTTAAGTTAACACTTTTAGGTAATCGTTCAGTGTTAACGATTATCGTCCTGAAATCACGGCCCGTTCGCTTCGCTCCTATAGGGCCGTGATTTCAGGACGATAATCGTTAACACTGAACGATTATGTAATAGAAAGGGCTCCAAGGAACTACACGGACCCTCACACGTGTGCCTCTAGGGGATTGCCATACGTAAGGGGGGCGTCCGAAATCCGGAGTTGGGGTGGATGCGAAGGGACCCGCTCAGGTCGCCGTGTTGGTCGCCCATCAGCGGCATGAGGTCTTGAGCGCCTTGGCTGGATAGAACGCAACCGCTTGTCCGAAAGGCTCCGTTGATGTCGAGGAGTTGTTACTCGAGAGATGTTTGCGCGACGGGTTGGGGATGGCTAATTTTTTTGGTGGCCATTTGAAAGTCTGCTTTTGACCGCTTGGGAAGACGAAACCAAAAGCACCTCCGTCTTGTTAGGAGTGGATCCAGAATGGAGCCTCCACTTCATCCAAGTCCCTTTCTTTCCCTCTCCTCTAAAGGCAACGGTTATCGTGCTGGAATCACGGCCCGGTCGCTTCGCTCCCAAGGGCCACGTTGCAAGGGAGCGAAGCGACAGGGCCGTGATTCCAGCTTATGGAATGAAATCACGGCCCGGTTCGCTTCGCTCCCAAGCCCCGGACCGTCATTTTAGGACGACAATCGTTGTCCCCGGGCAAGATAGCACTCACCATTTTCGTCCGATCATCTCGCCCCTCATTGACGATTTTTAACGTCCCCGCTTTCCCCGACAATTTCTGTAGTTGCCGCCCTCGTTCCGCCCTCCCCCTTCCCTTTTTAGGGGCTACCAAGGACCGTGACTCTGACATGGCTGCGGGGCAAGTCGTTGCAGACACCCAAGAAATGGACATGGACCAGCTGAAGGCCCTTTGCGAGACCCTGCAGATGCCCGAGTTGCAGGAGTTCTGCGACTTGGCCCAGAACTTTGACATCTCTGAGATTTGTGGTGAAGAGGATCTCATGGAATTGTGCACTCTTGCCAATGCAGTGGTAGGCAATGCAGGCACTTTGAAAGGGGACACAGCGGCGGTCCACAGCAAACGGCCTCAGGAGGCGCCGGATGCTCCTCCTCCGAAACGGCACAAGCCTGCCCCACTGTCCTCCGCGGCGGTCACACCGGAGCCCCATGCAGCGGTCCCCACACAAACGCTCATGGCCCCGGTCGCCACGTGGGAGGTCACGGGCAGCGGTGCGGCCGTGGACAACAGCGTCGCACTAGCGCTGCTGCGGCTGGCGCTGGCTGAAATGCCGTGGCACGACCCGTGGCTGGTGGAGTTCATGCACAGCGCAGTGCATGGGAACCGGGGCTGCGCGGAAGCGGAACGGTGGATGCGCAGGAACCGTTGGGATGCATTGTGGCCAACGGTGCTCCGGGAGGTGTGCTTCACAGCGCTCACCCCAGGGTCCCAGGGGTGGTTCTGAGGAAGGGTTCGGAATGAAGAGGAATGTTGCGGTGCCACAGGGGGGCTAGGAGGTCAATTCAAGGGCATACTGTGAAACCGACACGTACACCCTTGCAATTAAAGGCACCACTTCCTTTTTCCCTCAGGTCGTGTAATAGAACCATCGCATTGTTTTTCGCGTTTGAACCTCTGCCATAACGGCAAAACAAAGGAAGCCGATATGTCCACTCGGAGCAAAGACAATGAATGATGCGAGAGACTGAGAGAGGGATTTCGTCAGTGTGGACGGAACCTCCGGAAGACTGACCTCTGATGACCGCTGCAATGCCACGCAGTGCACGGCATGCCACGGTGCTGCACGCCACACTCTTCGTGACTTTCAGCACGGAACCGTGGGACGTGTTCAGTTGCGGTGGTCTGCTTTGGAGCCACGGTAAATGCCTGATGGGCGTGTGCCTCTGGTTCGGGCCCAGGGACGACTGGGTGCATGATGCAAGCCCTTAATTTGTCTCCCAGACGAATTCCAGGCGAAGTCCACGAAGGGTGGGCGGGGGACGCCGGGAGTAGAAAAGCAAGTTGGCCAAAATTGCCAATCGCCGAAGCACAGTCCAAACAGCATTTTCAATTTCGAGTTGGGGGCATACCTCAGAACAGACGCGTACGCGTCGCAGGACCGGGACAGGGCCGGCACGGGCGGTGGGGAAGTGCGCGGGCGCTTCTGGTCTCAAACTTCTCAAGGGTCTGGACTGGAGCACGGCAGCAGCGCCGGCGTTGCGTCCGGGACAGACAAGCAAAGTGACGCCATGTCCACAGCGGACGGGCTTAGAAACAGCGATAGACCCAACTGTGCGACAAAACTCAGCATAGAGTGAAAATGATTGCCGTGGGCTTTGTGAGATCAATCCTCTATGCCAGGGCCACCCGGAAATATTCGGCAGTGTTGAGAGTGCGGCGGGCTACATTAAGGAGCTGCTGTACCGTGGTAGTCCGATCTCTGGACCTTGGATTCCCGAGTCAGAGCGACGGTGGCTGCTGCGGCCTCTGCTACTGGGCCCAATGTTGGCGCTGGTCAGTGCACATGTCAAGACCTGGCTGAAAGCGGTATGCCTTTCTGTGCCTCCAGAAGTTTCATTGAAATTTTCATTGAGATTGTGTGTCAGAGTTACTGCAGGCCATTTTCCCCATGGGTGGCAATCCGCTCAGGATCCGATAGCACGCTCCCTGGAATGGCCCAGTAGTATTAGGTTCGGGTGAGCGTACGCTCTGAAGTGATCATCAGCCGCAGGACAGAGAATTTGGCACGTATGCAGCAGCGCATGCGGAATGACCATAAGAACGTGATCAAACTCTCCGCATTAGGGCGTCATGACAGTATGCCGGCTTTGTCCGTCTGTCTGTCTCGATATCCACTTTGTCCACTTGGAACCCGAGTGCCACACATATGCATGTGGAACACGGTGTGCTGTATCTCTCTGTACACTCCCATGTGTTGCAGTTGAAGTATTGTATCTCATGGCCCCTCTTTCAGACACCCTCCCGTGTCGAGTGTTAGTAAAGAAGGGTTGGATGACGGGAACTATAAGTGTACGTAGAAATGTAGGTGCCTTGGCGTGCAGTGCAGTGCAGTGAAAGTACGTGGACGTTAAGTGTTAATTCGAAGTGTAAGTGTAACTGTAAGTTTAATTGTAAGTGTAAGTGTAAGTGTAAGTGGCAGTGTTATAAGCAATCGGGTCATATAGGATGCTCGTGGTCTTTGTTTTTTCTCCAGCTCCATGCTCCAATCCACATTTGTCGCAGCAACCACCAGCCCCAGACTACTGGGTGGCCGAGGATTGGGTGGGACCATACGTTGCTCCGTCCCTGCAGCTCAAAGAATTCTCGCCGTGCACAACTGTAGGTATTCCTACTGTCCATTGAACACCGAGGGAACACTGCGAGCATGCAATTCCAAATTTGAGAGGATAGTCATGGGTATGTAATACTGTACCGACTCCTGGATGCCAAATGAGGGTGTTGTGAGGACAGTAAAATGATGGGGTTACAAACATTGCTGCAGTCCTACTCCCCCCAGTGCCATGCTATAGTCGAAGAACCGTCAGCCTCTGATTGATCATGCACTTGGCCGTCAGGGGTGCGCCACGGCATGGTTTGGCCGACACCAAACTTGCAATGGAGTTGAATTGCCCCCTTCCCTGAAAGCCGACGGACGGTGATCTGGTCAACTCTTGGAACTCCACGGTAAGGGGAAGGCCTCTACGGCTTGAAAAAACTGCAGCCAAAGCCCCTCAGCCTGGCTGTTTGGGGCTTTTGTACCAAAGGACACGATTTGAGCGTGCACCGTGCCCCGCCACTTGGAGGAGGTCCAAGTGAAACGAAAACCAAAAAGTGGCGTGGACCATCGTAATTCTTCAGCCGTCCCATGCCGACGACCTGAAGACGACCCATCGGGGGGGTCTGGCATTGGGCTAACCGGGAGTAGAATGATGTTCAAAGCGGAAGGCGCAGTTTGCGGGACGTATTCAATGCTGCAGCGGGCTGTCATGGGTATGAACGTACCCAATGTCTGTCCCGATCCCAAACCAGGCAACAATGCGGAGGAGCCTGGCAAAGGGCCTGCAAACAACTCCTCACGACAACTGTCACAAAACATTGGGCCTGCACTCCGTAGCGAGGCTGCAAGCCAGCCACACCCACCCTTCTGTTGAAAATGTGACGCTCCTTTGGTGGAAGCGCATGCATATCTGTCGCACACCTTCTCCCGATTGTGTCGGGATATGGGAAAAGACCCCCTCCCCCCTGCTCCGGGTTTAGGGCTGTGCTTGAACTAGTGTCTCAGGCGCGGTGGCGAGAGCCGTTACCAGCGTTCGCAAAAGCGGTTGAAAAAAGATCGCACTCGTGCGCTATTTAGACGTCAACATTCGGTTCATAAAAGGGTTGCAACATGAGAGCACGCGGAGGTGCACCCAACCGCCCATCGTTACCCAAGCGGCCCCACGTGCGTTGCGTAATTTGTCTTGGAACTCGCAAATTGCCCCGAAAGATGCTTCCGACACCCCGAGTCACCAAAATGGGGCGTGATCAAACCACCGGGAGCGGTTTGGGGGGATGGATCCTCAGTCCTGCATGGAGGGGCAGCTTCAGCCCTTTCAAGCACAGGCGCTGCCCGGGCCCCACCATCCCCTGGTCCCTTTGTTCCTGGAACAATCAATCAGAGGCGCTGGAAGATGGTTCTGCCGAGAGCCCACAGCGTAAAGACGCTTTGTCACACGATCCGGAGGATGTATTGGTTTCCAGTCGACTTCGTCTCGCTGCATTCATTCGGGGGAATTAGGGAATGGACAGAAATGTGCCAGTCGTACTCCGATGTGGCCGACAATTGCTCACAGGATATGGGGACACAGGGCACATACAGAGGCCTCTCGATGTCCGACGACGCCAGTATGCCAACCATCTGGCCATCTTCGCATCCATCCATCAGGCGTGTCAGTCCGTGGGAGAAGCTGCCGTTCTGCCCTCTCCTGTACGTAGGTTCTCAGCGCTGCCTGCAGACCTGGTTGGACGATCAAATGCAGAGCCTTTTGAAACAGACCGCAGGTCTGTCGCCCGCGCCCTGTGGTGCGGCGCCCCAAGTGACGCCGTGGATCTCTGCCTGCTCGCCAGGGGCTGCACTGTGCCCATTCCGCTCCTCATTGGTATCCCCAGGATTTCGTGACGTCCGTCTTGACCCCGTCTTACCCCACATTTCAAGGCACTGGTCAGTCTGGGCTTTGTCGTGTCCTGACTAGTAGTGACTTATTTGGGCCAACGCGGGGGATTGCCCATTGGTATCGGCAGCGACAAGGGGCCACAGGCGAGGTAAGGGTGTAGAACGAGGACTACCCCGTGCCCCTTATGGCACACAATGCTTGGTGTAAATGGGGAACGGGCAGCAGGACAAGAGTGGGCATGGTGTGCAGAATGGTACAGCTTTTTTTGCACACACCCTCTGCACACAGCCTCTGCACACAGGCTTGTCACACATCCTGTGCCCACACCACTACTTGCTTCTATTTGGGGGTGCTTGCTGTTGTTTGTTTTTGGCCAAATGGAGGAAACCCTGAGTGCAAGCACTGCACTCAGTTTGTGGTGATTGATTTGGTCTCCCAAGCGGTTTGCTGCTTCTGGTCCTGTTCGTTGGGTTCGGTTGCTTTTATTTGGGTCTCGTTTTGAACCCACGACCACGAGGTTGCCTTTGTCTGGGCGTTGCTTAGACCCTTGCCTCTATTCGGGGTACACACACACCTCTTCCTTAAAGCACTGCACGCGCACACCTTAAAGCACCGTGTGCACACACCCTTTGCTCAAACACTGCACCCACACCCTCTGCAACTATCTCTGCGCACAAGCTCTACACACGTCCTCTGCACACGATGCTTTGCCATTGCATGTCGAAGATTGTTTTGGGTTTGTGCTTGCAGGGGCTTGTGCCCCATGTGCAGAGTCGCTCGTCGAAAAGGCCCACGCGTGGCTGATCGACATCCTCAAGTCTCAACCACATTTGCCACCTTCCGCCCGTTTCCCTTTGCAGGTCCTGTGGTTTACGCCACTGTACCAACCTCTGACCAGGGCTGGGTATATCTGGTGGCAGCATCCGACTGCCCTTCAGGCAGCTGCCCTCCCCCACCAACAACGGAGTTACCAGAAACCGACATGAACAGCATATGCTCTGCACCCGAGAACGCTGCAGTCCCAGATGGCGGTGCGGCAGATGCCGAGGCTACAGCAGCGTCGTCAGGGCCGGCGCAAGGCAGCGGTACTGGGGTGGGGCAGAGCAGCGGATCTGAGGGTGCAACGCCTGCAGATAGTCTGACAGTGAGTGGGGCATCCGGGGATGCAGAAGCGTTGGGGATGGCACAGCATCAGGACCGCAGTGTGACAGAGGGTCCCGCCAATGGAGATGAGAAGAGTGTGGGTGCGCATCCTCAAGGGAGCGTGGAGCCAGTGCAGGAGGGTAGTGGACTTGTGGGCATGGACAAGGACCCAGCAACAGGAACCAGTGATGGAGTGAGCCCTTTGGACAGGCGGCATCGCAGCGATGCCGCAGTTCTAGCCCCAGTTGCAGGGCAGCAGGAGACCGCTGCACAAGGTACAGTATCACCTCTTCAGGCAAGAGAATGTGTGCCCTGTGTGTGTGTGTGTATGTGTGTGTGTGTGTGCCCTGCGTGTTCCGCGTCCTTCCTCCCTCCCCGGCTAAGCAGGGCAACATAAGGGTAAGATCGCCTGTGACTCAATGTACTGACGAGGTGCGAACACTCCCCTAGGGTTTCAGCCTCAGGGATACACCTCAACTTGGTGTAACGATGCTGCACTTCTCCATGCCATCGCCGGGCCCTGACCGGGCACTGTTTTTTGTCTGCACCCTGTCCTCTTCCATCCGCCCTCATTCTGTTTTTGTGTGTGTGCGGCGGGGCGGTTGCACCCCGCACACAATAATTCTGGGCAGTGGCAACGGTAGTACACGGGCTCCTCCGCGGGCTGTTTTTGTGGTCTGGGGGAGGGGGACAGGTTTCATTGCTTTGCGCCAGCACTGCTTCTGCTGTTCCTGAGGAGTTTTCTTTCAACCGCTGTTGTTGCTTTGTTCTTGTCTCGTGCTTCCCAACGTGTGTGTGTGTGTGTGTGCACGCGCGTTGCTTGTTCCGCGTCCTTCCTCCCTCCCTGGCTAAGCAGAGCAAGGTAAGGGTAAGATTGCCCGTGACTCAATGCACTGATGAGGTGCGAACACTGCCCTCCCTTGTCACATCTGCTGAAGAAAGGCGCCTAGCCTCATGACATTTTCATTGTTTTGAATGGCCTGACGAGGTGTTATCGGAGATAAGTGTTGTGCCACCGCCGTGCCCTGTTTCACCAACACTGCAAGTGTTTTTGTCTTGGTTCCGATTTCCCTCACGAAGTGTGTGTTTGCAAGATGCATGCAATGGGTGTGGACAGAGGGTGTGTTGCAGGCTGCGTTAATAAGAATTAATTTGCAACGAAGGGGGGGGCGGGCTGACTGGGTGGGCAGTGGTGGGCAGCACAGGGCACCATGAGAAAGGTTCAGTAGTGCGTTTGCAAGGGCTGCGGCAGATGGAATTCAACGAATGTGAGGCAGTGGTGGTGGGGCATGATGGCTTCAGAGTGCAGGTGCGTGTGACACAGGGGCCGCGGCACGCACGTGGACGGGAAATCTGCGTAAAAAGAACCAATGTTGTGCGGGTGGAGAAACCAACAACAAACATGGACCCCGTCCATCACAAGCTCCGGCCGGTGGGGACCGAACTGCCAACGGTCCCACACACTAGAGGAAAGGATCCAGCTGCGGACATGCCAGACACACTGCCCGGGAACTAGTATCAAGTGCTGGGAGTGCGGCCACCACGGAGGAAATCAAGCGAGCATACAAGCAGCTCAGTGTCAAGGTGCACCCACCCCGCAGTGTAGCTGCGACGAAACCCTGAAGGATGACAACAAGTTGTTGCCACTTTGGGAAGGCCCATTCCGAGTTCAAAGTCAACTAAGTGAAAACACCTACAACATTGAAGTGGAACCAAAGAGATTCCAGGAAGTACATCGAGATTGGTTGAAGGCCGACCTTCCCTGCCCCAAGGGCACATACAAGCCACTGTACTGGACCTCAAAGTACCTGAGTGACAGAAAGATCACCCATATGGGGTGTGCTACACACATGGGGAGTGGCAGCCGGTGGTGCACATAGACGGGGACTTACCAAGAGAGAACGTCCTCGTCTCATAGCCGGACAGATTGTTACCCACTAATTACCCAGCACGCTTAATTGTGGCGGCTTCCCGGACGCGTTGAGGGAGTCAGAAGCACTAAGCGCAGTGGGGCCACGCCGGGCGGCCCGCACCACAGCAATGCAAGACAACGAACAGACCAGGACGGAGCAGCACAAGGCACAACGGCACACACGCACGCATGGCCGACAACGGCACACGGCGAAACAACACAACACACATCATAGCGCGACACACACCCAACACAGCAATATAGAGCATCACAGAGCGGAGTGACGCTCAGACGCATAGCGCGGCGTAGAGCAACACACATTACAACAGCACAGGGCGGCGCTACGCCCGGACCCATAGAGCTGATGGAGGCAAACACAAGAGATGAGAAGAGATGAGAAATGCGCACAATTCTCATTGGCTGGCCCCGGGTGCTTGGACCCTGCCCCGCCTACAGGTGTGTGGCAGCATCTAAGTGCTTCGGAGGTTGCCACGACTTGGCCCCCATGGAAGAGCGTGGCCGTGGCCCGTGTAGCCGTGGCTGCCATTCTTTATTGATGCAGCATAGCACACAACATAGCACATAGTGCATCGCGGCACGCCAGGGCCGACAGAGGCGCACGATGGAACAAAGCAGCACAACACACACCAGAGCAGTACAAGACAACGCAACGCCCAAGCACATAGAGCCGACAAAGGTGCATAGATGATATCCGCATACAATTCTCATTGGTGGGCCCCGGATGCTTGGGCCCCGCCCCGCCTACGGGTGTGTGGCTGCATCCAATTCTTCGGACGTTACGCGGACTTGGCCCCCGTAGAAGAGTGTGGCCGTGGCCCGTGTAGCTGTGGCCGCCATTCCTTGTTGATGCATCACAGCACACAGCGCAATGCGGCATGCCAGAGCTGACAGAGGTGCACAACGGAACATAGCCGCACAACACACACTAGAGCAGCACAAGACAACGCAATGCCTAGGCACACGGAGTTGGCGGAGGCGCATAGAGGAGCAGCGCAGCGCAGTACACACTAGAGGAGGACGCGCGCGCGTATAAGGGCAACACAACACAGCACACAACACAACAGAGCAAAGCAGAGCAGCACACCACAACAGTGGCGGACAGCCACAACACGCGCCGCAAACACCGACACGAGCCCAACACCCAATGCCCAGGGCGGGTGCTAGACCCACCACGCGGGCACCCACCCATGCACAACCACCGCCGCCAACAAACAAGGCACACACGCACGGACACCGCCCCCCCCCCCCCCCCCAAGGGCCACAACCCCACACCCCAACACCAACACCGCACCCACCACACAAAACAACCAAGGCCACACGAACACACACAACACAAAAGGGATGCTTCCTTGATGCACTCCCGGGAGCCAACACCTTCCCGACCGCACCGGGAAGTGGAGGCAGCCCAAACCTAAGTAGGGGTGTCGCCCTTGCGGGGAGTTGGCAGCTGGCTACGCGGTTGACCATTGGGCAGCGACCTAAAACATTTACTGCCCGTGAGTAGCTAAACTCTGTCACCAGGGCCTGGTGTAGGGGCCTTGGGCACGCTTATGTGACACAACATCCAAACCATTGGTGGTCACTGCACACGACCAAACAGGGGGTGGACTCACACGAGTCCCTAGCTCCGAGGCGTGGACAGCCCGGAGTGAAGTCCTCAATCAGGGAGCCCCTCAGCAGCCCAGAAAGCACAAGAGCAACAACACATCACATTCACCCCGGAACAACCCCAACAAACAACAATGACAGGTCAATTTGCAGATTTGGAGACATGTGCAGAAATGCCCGGTGCCCTTGGTGCCACCCAAATCACAGTGGGACCACCCGACAGCCACAACGGGAGGGAGGGAGCGACATGCGCCCCCCCCCCCCCCGGCAGCGCATACTAGTAGCGGTGAGTGTGCCAACAATAGAAAAAAGAGCACCAAATTGGGAGGAACACACGTAGCAAAGCAATTGGGCACAAGGCCGCCCCACACACGGCAGTGAGACGAGCCCCAACAGGCACAACAATGCCCCCAGAGCAATGCACAGGGGGACCATGAGGTGCGAGCAGTGCAACAACCACCAAATGCGGCGCACGCCGGGCGAGCCATCAGCAAACGAGCCCCCCCCCCCCCTCCCTCTATGAGGTGCCCGCGAAATCCACAAGGGCGGGGGCTGTGCCCCGCACGCCGGGAGGTGCCCGCCACGGGGGTGGCACCAGGGCCTTGACCAGCTAACCGCGCACGGGATAGCCAACGTCGTACGGAGACATGAAATCCGCGTACAGGGGGGCCAAGCGGGTGGCACACAGGAGTGGGTGTGCACAAGGGGCACCCAGGAGCGCCAACGTACAAGAGGAGGAGCAACATAGACACACACAACGCGGGAGCCACACCAGGAGGGATGACGGCGAGCACAACAGACAAGGAGGAGGGGCGCAGCAAGGCAGGAGAGGCAACCAAGACAGGGAACCCGAATGGAGGGGATGGGAGAGTGTGCACATGGGAGGCAGCGACAACAAAGGGGGTGGCCCGGCCAGCCGGCCCCATCGCTACCAGGTGCCAGGGCAACCCCTCCTCAACCGGCATCAAGTGGGGGGTCTCTCCCGCAGCCTAGATGGGCTGTTTGCGCAACAAGAGCGGGAGCCCATCAAGGGCAAACCAGCCGTGAGGGGGAAAGGGACATATGGTGGATGGTTGGGACAACGTGCGCACCATGCCTTCGGCCCCCGCCACCCCTGAGATGTATCATCGGGCCCGTGGCAAAGAAAAATGATGGGGAAGCTTACTTTTCTTTGCTTTTTCCCATTTCTTATGCATGTCATTCTTCACGTGCTCCCTTTGAGCCCCATTAGAGGAACCAACCAACAGATGCCCCGCGGAAGATTTATCCATGGTACCTGCATAAAGGCAAGGAGAAAAACAACAACCGCACACAACTTGACAAGACTTCTGGAAAAAAGGAAAGAAGGTGTGGCAGGGTCCCAAGCCAGGAAACCCTGAGAAATGTAAGAGGGCAGGGGGTCCAGAGCCTTAGACCGATCAACCCGGCTGAAGACCCACCCAGTCAGACCCCCCTGTGTGACATTCCGTTTGGTTGTTGTTTCTTTACGGGGCCCTGGACAGTCACCCGTTCTTCCCTTCGCATGCTGCGTCGGGTTGCTCATGTCTGTCGGCCGCTACGGCCGTTGCTCTTGCTGGTGTCGTTTCCGCGTTCGCGGAGCCCAGTGGTTGGTGTGCCGGGGTTGTGCTAGATGTGGCATGGTGTGCCATTTGCGCGTCAGCGGCGCCCAATAGTTGGCATATTGAGGTTGTGCCGGGGTTGTTTGAATGTTTTTGCTATCCACACGCCTCTGCCCATAGGCCGTCCATAATCTGCCTCGCTGTGCCTCTGTGTGCCTGAGGCCCAGGTGCCTTGCTCCTAATTTCATGACCAAGACCACCATGCATTGTACCACACCTACCACCAACCCATGGTCGTGGAGGTAGGCGCAATGGCCCACGTGACGCTCCCCCATGGGTTCTATGCACACTGTCCTTCCTCAGAGGGGCTGGAGGGCATCCCATTCCAGGGATCTGACAATGCTCCAGGACGCCCATACAACCACACCTGTCAATCCACGTGGAGACCCTTGTGGCCGGCGCGCATTTGATAGACCAATGCCCCGAAGTCCAAGCCCGTGACCCATCCCGGGTCCCACGTGTGGCCACCAAGGGAGGTATCATCCGGCAACCGATGCACCACGTCATACACTTGCCAAGGCTGCAACGTTGGTGCGGTTCCTATAACGCTGCAGCACAACACCCACTCGGTGGCCACCAGTAGGGTGCTGTGGCCTGTGTGCAATAAAGGGGCCCTCATGGCAATGTTGCCCCAAGGATATCTAGCCCGCCATCTTGGGGCTGGGATGGTGTGTACTGGCAGTTCCACAAGGGCCTTCCGCACCGGTTCGCTGTGCCGATCTAGGGACATCCCTGGTTTTGGTGGATGCCCCTACTTAGCTGCCCGGGCAGCACCTTGTGCAGGTTATGTGCTGTGGGCTGCAACATCGGTTCATGGGGATGTACAAACCCTGGGTGGGGGGCATGATTGCAGGCAGGCAATTCGCTTTCGGCACCTCTTCATGGCTGCATTGCACATGGCCGGGTTCCAAATCCACTTTTTGTACTACATCCTTGGGCTGGTGCTGGGGCCAACCCGTTGAGCGCACTCTTTTGGACACCGGCAATGTTAGGTGTGCTCCCGCGGGTTGGCAAGGACGAGCTAGGGGTGTGGATTGGAGGCGTCAAAGGACCCAGAGTGCCACAGGCATAAACCCTTTAGGGCAGTACTCTGCAGGCCTAGGTTCAGATTCCAGCCACAAACACATTAGCAACACCCCGGGAGATATACTTGGGACTGGCGTGAAGCTGGCCCTGGGCACCACCCTCTTTCTTGGGTGACGGACTGGGTCCAAGTGGAGGAGAATATGGGGAGAGAGTCTCCGCCTTGATGCCAAGACGGGGAAGACCCTCAGGGTCATTGCACTAGCAAGTACCATTCTGTGGGCATGGGCTTTCGGGCACCATGGGGCTGTCACACGGCATTGAGAATTGGTTGCATCTCCTCCTCCTCCTCCTCCTCCTCCTCCTCCTCCTCCTCCTCCTCCTCCTCCTGCTCCTCCTCCTCCTCCTGTGTGCAGAGGATGTGTGCAGAGGGTGTGTACACAGGGTGTGTGCAAAGGGTGTGTGCAGAGGGGTCCAGGGCAGTACACCAACCGCAAGTTTTGCTCCGCATGGGCTGTGTAGAAGAGGAGATCCTAGATGAATGCACATTTGTGGAACTGGCCCCTGCAACCCCAGAAGAGGCAGTCTGGTTGTGAGGCCTTGTGGGCCTTCCGTTCTCCCATCCATTAGAGATTCAAGGCGAAAGAGAGCAATCTGATGGTAGGCGTTTTCCCCCCAAAGCTCTAATTGCCCAATGCCCACCGCGTCGTGCAGACCCCGTCGGACTACATCTTTTAAGCGCCATTGCGGTGCTGCCAAAACGAAAGTACGCAATGTACAACAGAACAGCACCAGAGTATACCTGAGATTGGCGCCGGGCGCGCTTGGGCGCTTGGCAGCTCTTGGCAGGGAAAGTGGCAAAGCTTCTGTGAAAGTCGGTACTTGTACCCTCTGCAGTTTGTGCAGCGTGCCCTCAATCAGTCCAAGATGCATGTGTCTTTGCATTTGTGTTGATGTGGGTGTATTGCGTTTTGTGTGTATTTTCTTTGGTGACTGCTTGCATGGGGGCGCTTGGCTCCCTGGCCGGGCACACCACGCTGCAAGCATAAGGCAAGTGACAAGTCATTTGCAGGGAGGAGGGGGGCGTAGGAAAAGGTGCTGCGGGCAAAGTCGAGCCACCAAACCCGGTAGAATTTTTTTTTACAACCCCCCCCCCCCGCCCAAAGATACACCTCAAATTGATTGGCGCGCCGAAGGGTTCATTTTGATTCGTATATGTTGGGTACTCCCCACCCCACCCAACCCCCCAGCCCCCCGAACGCCCCTTACGGGCCCTGTCGGCAGGTTGGCAAGGGCCTCGGTCACGGGAGCCCCTCTGAGGGGGGTCTGGAAAGGGGGTTCGACTGCCCCCCCCCCCCCCCGGCGGCAAATGGATTTGCCCTAGTCTAATCAATTTTCCATTCAGGAAGCCCTGTCCGCTCCCCCCCCAACAAGGATCCCGTTGGGACTGCGCTTTTGGATTGCGGCCAAGCACTTTACTCCGTCCACTCTCCTGCCAGTGCTCGCAGGCATTCAGTCACTCCCATCACTGAAGTTTGGAGGGTGCTCTCCACGTCTGATGTGGGAACTGTCACACAGGGCCAGAGGGTGCCGCATCACCCAGTGTTGCACCTCACTGGCGCCCTGCATTTCCAGACAAGGGGATTTGGCATCTTCGAGTGTGTTTTTGAGGGCTAATGCGGATTGGAGAGGATTGTCAGGGTTGTCGAGCATTGGTGGTGTGTTCAGAGTGTGCGTTCAGGTAACAGGGCATAATTGAAGCTTAGCGATCATGCAGGTTGTTGCGGGTCTCACATGCAGCCATTGGCTCTCGATCCTCAGCGACCCCGGAGCCGGCCTTGATCCAGGGCTTTTCACTTACACGCCCTTTTACATCTGTGCACAGGTGTCATCACGCACCACTGCCTGCCATGTCGCATCATCTCCGTCACGTTGTTGGCCTGGATGCAGCAGGGCTGGGAGGACTTATCTAAGTTTCAACAGGC
This sequence comes from Eutreptiella sp. 'Long Island Sound 2002', assembly GCA_964036045.1. Lineage (NCBI taxonomy): Eukaryota > Euglenozoa > Euglenophyceae > Eutreptiales > Eutreptiaceae > Eutreptiella > Eutreptiella sp. 'Long Island Sound 2002'. The sequence goes on along the minus strand of OZ038398.1, from coordinate 18,879,979 downwards.
AGTGCTTTCCGAGGAGCTATTTGGCCACCGGGCACAGCAAGTGCTTGATGCTGCATCGCAGCAGTTTGGGCAGCAGTTTGAGGATGAGGAGTTCTACGGTGCTCCGGTCCCAAAACGGATTATGCCAAATCTGAAGGTGAAGTTCGCACTGCATATCACAGCACAGCACAGCACAGCACTGCACAGCACAGCCACATTACAGCGCAGCGCTGTATAGCACCGCACCGTACCGCACCGCACCTCACAGCCCTCGACAGCACAACACAGCATTCGACCAGACCCTCTCAAGGCAGCCCAGGATCCCCGAATCTCCTCCCTCTTTGCAACCGCCCATGGACGTTTTTCTAAGATCCATGCGTTTTGTACGTGTTTCGTGCTCGATGCTTCCCGGTGCCAGTGATGCCCACTCCCCAAAGTCCCAAGTGTGTTGCCGTGCCAAGCCACAACCCAAGCCAGGAATGCCCTCACTTGAAACCGCACTCCGCCCCCCCTCTCCCCGTTGGGCGTCGTCGCCAACCGATGAAGCAAAAAGAATTGCAAGGACGCGCGCAATTGTGCTTGGTTCAATCGAAGCAGGTTTTGATTAAACGCTTTCCAGATGTAGAATGGGGTGATGTTGTCAGACGGTGCATGATTTCCGGGATGAGCTTCCCTGCCTTCCCAACTGCAGACCACTGCAATTGCTCTTCAGGTGCCTTCAATGATACACCGCTTTCCAGATGCGTCAGATACTGCAGTGAGTCTGAGCCGACAACTGTTTGCCATGGTACAACCTCGTGCACATCCTATGCCCCACACTCTACTACCCAAACCTGCGCTGCGCAGCCCATATTAAAAAAGCCCCGCTTTACACATCACGCCACAAGTTTCACGGCTGTGCATTGGCGGTTACTGCCGAGCAGAAAAGCAATGTTGGAGGCAGTTGGTGACGGTTGGTAGAGGTTGGGTGTTTAGACAGCTGCTGATCTGGATAGAGAGTTCCAGTGATTGTGTGGAGTCCGGCCCGTTCCCTGCCACCCACTAGGTTTGAACAGTGGTGCACAAAATAAATGTTTGGGAATATTTTGCTTTCGGGGGTGAGAAACTCAAAACAAGATGCTTGCAAGAAATTGAGTTGGTAGGGACAGGTTTGGGTGCCTATTGATGTCGGGAAGGGCGAAAACCGGGATGTCATATCACAGCTGATAGTATCAAAAGGCAGCAATGAAAATGGACCATGTGGAGAACAAAGAACACAAGTCTCTTGTATCCTGTCACTATGACGGCGAAGGCAAATGAAATCAATGTTCCCGAATCACAACATTGAGAGTGCATCCATTGATGAAGTGGGCTATCGTCAGGGTGAGAGCGCTCCTTCCTTTCCTTCTTTATTTCTGCGGGGTGCTGTTCTTCGGATCCTATTATCTGTGATGCCGTATCTAACCACAAGCCCTTCCTCAGCCCGACCATCTCAACCCCTAGTAAGTGGGTGTGTCGGCCCTTCTCCTTGATGGCGCCACTTGTAGCGCATGGGGACGGGTGTACACAGCATATCACTACCCACTATTCATATTGGACTATCCATAGCACACTGTTCCGGGAGCGAGGTTTCTAATGCCTCTGGGTGTGCATGCACGAAATATCATTGGTGTGTGCATTTGCAGGCACCGCCCATTTGTCCAGTGCATCACCAGTTGGAAGCGCAGAGTGACCCATGATGTGGTTGTTTCGCTGAAACCCGCATTGATCATGGCAAGCACTTTCTGCATTTCACTCCTCAACAGAGACTTCAGATTGGCAGGGAACTGTTTTCAGTTTTCGAGTGTTGCGAATCTTGCGAACCTTCAACGAGTCCTTCTGTTGTGCATACTCTGGAGATATTGCAGGGCAGTGCTCCGCAGTGCTTCAGGGTTGGTGGTTTTGCATAGGTGCATCCGCTGGAGGATCAATCCACCAAATCCAAGATTTCGGTCTACGATTTATGCAGTGGGAAGGTGTCTTCCTACATCCCTTCAGCCTAGCTTTAGAATGCACAACAGATCCGAGCCCTAGTGCCTGGAGCAGCAAGCACCACACAACCCATGTGGCACAGGTCGCTTCTTCAGAATGGTGGCTCGTCTCTGCGTGACAGGAAGGGTTTGGGCGCACGAGGACAACTTTGTACGACCCTAGGCCCAACCGTATCCATCTGTGTTTTCAGATTGCTTTGACCAACGTTGCATGGGTGTGACAATTATACACCCTGAAAGCATCATCACATCATGACCACATTCACAAAAGAATGTCTATGCCAGTACCTCAAAACCTCAAAACATCAAACATCAAGTGCCCATGAGCTATCTAAATGGCAATGGCAACATCCCCCAACCAAGATGCTTATGGGGCGCTTATGGGGCGAGTTTCTTTACCTGATCGCCACGCTCTTGTACGTGCTGCCCAGTCACGGTCTCCCCCTGCCTTTTTTTTTGGCGAAAAGAGAAAATCCTGCTCCTTCAGGCACCCTCTGGCAGCCGTTCCATCTTGAGGTTCTTCCTCTTCAACAGCGGTGTTGTGAGCCAACACTGCACCAGCTTCATGACCTAATGAAATGGTGAATCCTCATCGGTTTCAAAGATGTTTCATACTGTGTGACATCCTCCTCATGGTTCTTTTTCTTTCGGATATGCTTTTGGCCTTCTCTGACTTACTGCTGATCGCTCCATCTTCATCATTGCCCGAGCATCCAAGGGAGCCCCTCCCCCCCTTTTCAAGCGACTTGTCACCTTCCCTTTGCTGAATCTGTGGTAGGGAGGGTCAGCACATCTCCCAATACCTGCCATCACCACGCAGCCTCGCTCAGAGGCCATTTCCTCTCCTATAGAGCAGTTAGACTCTCACCACAAGCCGGCTTTGCATGAGGGACGTGCTCTAATTCTCCAATATCTACAGTTCTCTGCAACGGTTTCTCACCCATTCTTTCATTGCAGTGTCCCACATGACTGTTGGTTTGTAGGTGGTTGCGAGCTACACGACAGCGCAAGTGTGCCGGTGCATACAATTCCTGACCGACAGACAATTGGTGTATTTATGTGGCCGCAGGTGTGCTGTCTATGTGCATCCACTGCTGACCCCATATTGGATTGGATTCGGATTCCCCATTGAAGGGCACAGCCTACAGGAGAGGCTGGGGTGTTCATGTGCGTTGAGCAACACTCAACAGGCATAACAGACGTGAACCTGGCATGCCCGTGGTCTGTGCCGCCCGGATCACACCTTGGGCAGGGCGGACAGAGTGTGTGCAGGGAAAGCACTATACACCTACAGGACATGCTCTGAGCATGCAGAGGGGACCCACAAGGCATGTCCAAGGCATGCACTAGGCACCCACAAGGCATGCACAGGGCATTCTCACAGCATCACAAGGCATGCATACCCATGTGCACAAGGCATGCGCAGGGCATGCACATGACATGCACATGGCATGCAGGGGGAATGCATGGGGCATGGCCGGGGTGTGTCTGGCGAACGCATAAGCCATGCACAGGGCTCATGAACAGGGCATGCACAAGGCGCGGCCAGAGTATGCACTGGGCATGCACATGGCACACTCAGGGCATGTATTTGGCATGTACAGTGCATGCAATGTGCACACACGGGCACGGACGGAGTGCGTGCAGGGAAGGCACAGGGCATGCATGGGGCATGGACAGGCATGGACAAGGCACGCTCAGGGCATGCACCCGGCGCCCACAAGGCATGCACAGGGCATGCGCATGTCACACCCAGGGATCGTGAAGGGCATGCATGGGACAGGTCGAGGGCATGCACACGTCGTGCACAGGGTACATCCAGGGCACATACGGCGCGCACACAGGACATGCCTACAGGGGTAGGTAGGTATGTAGGAATGTAGGTAGGAACATCGTAGGTTGGTCGGTGGGCAGGCGGGCGGGCGGGCAGGCGGGTTGGTGGGTGGGTGGGGCTAGGTATGTAGGTAGGTAGGTAGGGTATGTGCATATGTATGTATGTGTGGCAGATTCAGATGGGTAGGGTTGGGTATTGGGGGCCATCAAGGGGTTCCAAGGGCTAAAAATACCCTATTACAATACCACTTACCAAACTACCAAACAACAGCCATCTTCCCTCAGAAATAGCCATTTGTAACCCTACATACACCCTTTCAATATAAAATGTGACTATTTAGCGGATTGTCCTTCATCATTATGGTGAGAAATGCAGTGTTGGGTCTCCCCTAATTTGAGGGTGGAAAACTCAAAAAAAAAAAAGGTTTAGAAGGTATTTAGAGTTAGGGTTGGGTTTTGGGGCCCATGAAGGGGTACAAAGGGCCAAAATATGGTATGACATGGATGCTAACAGGATCCTACCAGAACTACCGAAAATGGGACGGGGTGGCCTACTTGCTTCCCAGAGCCCCACCAGTGCCCCTGACCCCTGGTAGGTAATCTGCAGATCTTATGCCATGTGTGTGTATGTAGTATGTATGTATGTATGTTGACCTCCTCAGCTCGCCCAAGGGCTTGACGCGCTTGTTTTACAGGGTGTTCTCACTGACCATTGACACACTGGAGGAAGAAAACAGTGGCCGGAAAGCGGATCATGTAGTGTGCAACCACGGCGTATTGGGGTACTCTAGCCCCATGGAAATCGGAATGAGGTCTGCAATGCCCGTGTCCACAGAACGAACCTGTGCCCCTGTCTGATGTCCGCTGAATCGCGAATCGTCAAGCCGATGCCGTGAATCCTCATCCGGGGTGCCCATTTCACATTGGGTCCAGTCTTCTTGAGTGAAGGGTCACGTCCGCCTTCTGGGCCAAGGAAGCTGACAGCAGAAACAGCAGAGCAGAGCAGTGAAGAAGGAAAGATGGAACCCTCGTAGGGGATACCGAGCCTTTGGTACCAAAGGGGGGGGGGGGTTTGCACCTGGCCTGGCAGAGGGGAAGAGGGCGGGGGGGGGGGTGTTCTTAGAACTCTGCATGCAGGTGTTTTTTCTGACGTGCAGGGGAGTGGGGTGGGGGCATTTGGTGCCTCGTCAACTTGGTGGTGGTAAATTTGGTGGGAGCAAGGAACAAGGAATGAGACATGGGGCATGCAACGCACAAGGGAATGGGAGGACACAGCAGGATCGGTGGACTGGCACCTTTGCACCTGCCGACTCCGGGGCTTTCGCCCGGGGGTTGGGGCGACGACTGTAGCACCGGCAGCGGTCCGCCACCGACGTGCGTGCTGCCCAGCGCTCACGACCCCGACGCGTAGACCGTACACCGACGGCGTTGTACGCCACTGGGGGCCCTCTACAGGCCCTTCGGAGTCCCCCCAAAGCAATTTCCTGCGTAGTCCCTTTGACGCGCTGTACACGAGCAATGCACGCCGCGCCACCCCAGCAGAGGTGCCGTTTGGGCTCTGGCAAACTGTAGGCCCTCGGTTGTGAGGGCAACCCCATGCCAGAGGTCGGGTACGTCTTGTGGGTGTTGATTGATGGTATTGCACCGGCAGTAGGGCCACGGAAAAATTCATTTGCGGGGGGCTGGGGGGGGGGGTCTAACACCCCCGCGCGCGCGCACTTCAACAGGGCTTCCGTGACTGAGGTGGGGGGATTTGTTTCCAAGGCCGCGACGTCAAGCTGGTTTTTCTGAGTCAACACATGCCTTCGGCCACAGAAGCCCCTTGTAATGCCCCCCACCCCCGCAAAGGAACGCAAGTGGACTTTCACTTGCCCGGCGTGCAGCGCCGCGGGGAGGTCCGCTGTTCGTCTTTAGAATGAGCGCATTTTGAGACATACCGACCTCGCACGATACCTCACAATGCTCAGCGCGCCGTGGACCATTTTGACTCATATATGTGGGGTACCCCACCCCACCCCACACCCGCCTTGAACCCCGAACTTGCTCAGGCTTTATGGCAAACCTCCCCGAACTTCTCTGACAGACCCTGTCGGTGGGTTGGCAAGGGCCTCGCAACTCAGTACAACCCGGCCTTTTGCGGTCATCTCTGAGCTCAAGGCAGTGGCCCGTCTGGTCCCCCCCTAACACATTCCGAGTCTCAATTTCAGCGACGGGGCACCACAAGTGCAAAACTGCCTCAGGGACCGTTTCGCCAGGTTTTTTGACCCCGAAATTGTGCCCGCTCCTGTACCCGTAATAGAGGCAAGGGTCCACGCAACGCCCAGACAAAGGCAACCTCGTGGTCGTGGGTTCAAAACGAGACCCAAATAAAAGCAACACCGAACCCCACGAACAGGACCAGAAGCAGCAAACCGCTTGGGAGGCCAAATCAATCACCACAAACTGAGTGCAGTGCTTGCACTCAGGGTTTCCTCCATTTGGCCAAAAACAAGCAGCAGCAAGCACCCCCAAATATAAAGAGGCCCGACACGATGAACCGCAATGGAAGCAAATGTTCCTCCTACTTTCTGAGGGGGTTTAATGGTAGTGCTCGTGCGTGTGCATCCGCAGCAGCCTCCTTCCAGTTTGCCTGGTCCTGCTCGCCGGCACCGGCGCAGGGCCGCTGCCGTTGTCGCCGTCTCCATTTCAGGGAGGGCGTTTTCGCGAGTCTGAAGGTGCAGGGCCACACAGTCACTGACGTCACCCGTGACGGCGACATCGCAGCGGCGACGGAGGCCGCGGTGGCCGTGTATTTCGTGGGCACCAGTGAGCCCCTGCTGCTCCCGGACGCCACGTGCATGCGGTTTGGCAGGCTGCTGCCGCAGCTCGAGGGCAGTGGCCGAGCACCGCGGCGGGAGCTGCTGTACGGCACGCGGCGGGGGCTGGTGTGCGTCCAGGGGCTGAGGCTGCGGCAGGTCCCGGCGCACGCGGGCCCTGTGGTTTGTGTCGATCTGCTGGTGCCCCCGGCTTCGCTGCTGCGGGTGTACGCCGTGTCGGGGGGGCGCGATGGACTTGTGTGCGTGACGGATATGTTTGACGGGTGCAGGTGTGTGGCGATGCCCGGCCCCTGGCTGTTGCTTTGACATGTGTCTTGGGTGAACATGCCATGGGTGTCCGGGAGGGGAACTGCGATTCGTGAAGAATCAGCGCTGTGCCATGTGCCATTGAGTAATGTCTGCTGCTGTTGCGCCCAAAAGCCAGTAATAACCGGCTGCGTCCGGTATCTACTCAGTAGGATCCAGCTCTGTTCATCACGTGTGCCCTGGCGGACGCTGGTGGAAGTGCTGCTCCTGCCCACTTGGGGCTTTGACCTGCGCACGCGTCTGACGTGTCACGCATGCCACACCCCCGGGGGTGGGGGGTCTCCACGAGGGCATGGCGAGGAGCCGGGACACACCCCCGGTACAACCACATGCACCATTCTCAGGTTGGGGCATGCCCGGAGGGCAGGCAAACAGGTGTGCACAGGACCTGGTCTACCAAAGCCGTCCATCAGGAGCACGTACATGTGCGTTTTTTTTGGGGCGGGGGGGGGGGGGGGGCAAGAGCACAGAGAGCACACCACCGGGCCCACCGGCTGTGGGCTGCCAACAAATGGGGCGGGGACGACCGCCGCTCACAAGTGTTTCTGCGGCAGGGCCTCGCGCTTGCGGTGGTCTGGGGACACGGAGCCGGTGGTGCGCTGCGCCGCAGTCTGGGCGTGCCAATCCTTTTGGGCACCTCCGCAAAGGGCAGCAGAGGCACAGGGGGGGGGGGGTCTGGCTCAGGCGCAGGGGACGTCCTGCGCCGTGCGCCAGCCCCCGCCCCCCGCCCCCCGCGCGCCAATTGGCCGTGGTGCCGCGACGCGTGTCCATGAGGAACGCTGCGCCTTTTGTGGGGGGGTACTGATCGCGGGCTTCGTCGGCGTCCCGGCCAGCGCGACCCGCACACCGCGTCAAGTCGTGGCGACGGCGGACACCCGCGTGTTGCCTGCCCCAGACCTCAGTCGGGGGGTGGGCGATGCACCGGCGGGGCACGCCCCCCCGGCCACTCCGCTCGTTGTGTTTCGAACGGGCCTTCGACACCGGGCGACACGCAGCGCTCCGTCGCAGGATCATCCCTTGTTCCGGCGCTGCGTTGCATGAGCGTAGCCTTGTCCAAGCCGCATGCCCTTGTGAGGGGCCGCGGCACTTTGGCTGTCAGGGCACAAGGGCACAGGGGAACGGCGGTGCCAGACCCGTGGTTGGAAGCGTGCGCACAGACCAGGGCTAAGCGTGCGCAAGCGTGCGCAGCGTCGGGTGGTAAGTGTGCGTAGGTGTGCGCCATCTCCCCGTCCAAGCGTGCGCAAGCGTGCACTTTTTTTTTTTTGGACCGGAAAGCCCCTTAAGTGCCTTTTCGGCAGTGCTCTTAAACAAAAATTCCACCAGCACCAATTTTTTTTCTGCAGAGAACCTGTGCATGACTATACAAGAGGTCCACCTCTGTGTCCCCGAGCCCAAGCGTACACAAGCGTGCGGAGTGTTGGGGTGTAAGTGTGCGTACCCGTGCATAGCTATGGAAGGTAAGCGTGCACAAGCGTACACGCACGCTTCTAACCACGGGTCTGGGCGGTGCCCCCAGTACCACCACCATCATCATCAGGGCCGGCATGTGTCCAGCAGACAAACCGTGTGCACGGAACCTCCGGGACACTGACGCTGTTCAACAAAGCCGTCCACCCGGGGCTTCAGAAACCGGTCACTCGGAGGTGCATCACCGTGGCACATCGTTTTGGGCGCATGGCACCTTCCAAGGCACGGGGGTGGGGGGGGGGGTGCCCCTACCTCCAGGTCCGTGCTACAATGATTATTGCGCTGGGGAAACTGTCAGGCAGCGAAAAGTTCGCCACCCTGCAAATCCCAAAGTGCAAAGTGCCACACGCGCTCCCCCGTGTGCACCCCCACGCTGCCTCCGGGATCAGAAAAATATGCCAATGAAATAGCGGAAGTGCATCATTGCAAGGAACGGATGGCGCATGCTGCACTGCCAACGCCTTTTGATCTCGGGCGGGGCAAACTTCGCCACCTTTCTGAAAGACGAAATTTTTCTGACGAAATTTCATCCCCCCCCCCCCCCCACTCCTGTACGAGGGGTGCTCCCACCCGAATTTGAAAGCGTATATTTGAAGGCACCTCAGTAGTTGCCCAGCACATCTCACCCCCCAGCCCCCCCCTCCCCCCTCCTTTGCAGGCTCCCTCCGCACTGCCTGCCCTGTCACGCCATACACCGGCCCCTCTCATCCACGTCAGGGTACTGCACTTCAGCGTCAGTGCGCCGCTCCGCTCCGTCACCGGCACCGCCTTCGGGCTCCTGACGGCCGCTGCCGAAGGCGCCGTGCAGCTGTGGCCCAACCGTGGCCCTTGGGGGGGGCTGACGGCCCGGGGGTCCATCCGCTCGGCCCTTCTGCCCCCGGGAGGCGGCGCTGGGAATGGGGTGGGCAGCCACTCCGGCGCTGAGGCACGGGGTGGGGACGGCGCGGAAGCAGCGAAGGGCGGCAGCGACGCCGACAGCGTCGAGGAGAGCCCGAGGACGCCGCCTGGGGCCGCCGAAGGCGATGATGCGGCGTTCAGGTGTGGCTGGTGGGGCTGGATTGCAAGTGCCATGTGGCCCCGTAGGGACACTCTCGGCGGGGGCCGGGGGGGGGGGGGGCAAAAGGAGATGAGAGTCGGTAATGATGTGTCCGACGTTCTGTAGTGTAATTTTCAATGTGTCGTTTGGATGAGCCCCCCCCTTTGAACTGTTGCACGGGGTACTATTTCTGTCACAGCGAAAGGCGCCGATGGCGATGTCACTGAAGAGCTTTTTGTTCTGCCTTTTTTGCTTCGCAGCCTTGCGCCTTGGAATTGACAGGTCAGCATCCCACAGCGGGGGCTGGGGGGGCTCCGCGAACGCGGAAACGACACCAGCAAGAGCAGCCGCCGCAGCGGCCGACAGAATGCACTGACCCGACGCAGCACGCGAAGGGAAGAACGGGTGACTGTCCACGGCCCTGTGAAGGAGCAACAACCCGACGGAATGTCACACAGGGGGGGGGGGGGCTCGTTGGGTATTGGGTCCCCTGACGCCCTGTAACAGGCCCAGACCTGTGCTTGAAGAAGAGAGAGACTCAGGGGCCTCGGGGCCGGTGGCGTCAGAGGGTACTGCGGATTGGAAGGGCGGTTGGGCACGAAAAGGCGGGCGGTTAGAAAACGGGTGGAGAGCGGTTGGGGCCGCACAGAAAAGGGGCGGGAGCCTTTGCCCCGAAGGGGCTGGTGTCCAAGCACAGGCCGGATACAGGGCCCCGCACCGTTGGGGCACGGTGAAGCGATGCTGCGGTGCTGCGGGCGGGAGGAGCGTGTGGGGGGCTAGAACAGGTCAAATAGTGTCTGGACGAAATCCGTGTGGGCAATGGGCAATTCATGAGGGGCAAGGCTCAAGGCCGGCATTGTTGAAGGTGTGATGATGTGCTCAGGTCCACACCTTCCCTTGCGTTGCGAGTCGGGTCTACATGACCGATGATGCCAGTCCACCAGAACAATTTGACGGTCAACTCAAAGGGGCAACAAACGCGATGTGTCAGCGACGCTTTTCGATTCAAGTCACGATGTGGATTCTGTTGACAAATCGCGCTACACAATTTTGGTGTGAAATTTGTCCAGACGCCACGTGTACCACGCTAACGCCCCGAGGCCAGTGCGGTGACAGAAGGCCACCTGCAGCCACACGGCTGCGCTGAAAACTTGGGATGGCCAAGTGGCGGACCAGCAAAGATTGTTGTTTGGCACCCAATGGCCACGAGGTATTCTTTGGGTGCGCACCGCGGTCTTCAATGGGGCACCGAGTTTCAATTCCCGCTGCGCTGTGAGGGCGGCCGGTTCAGCAAAAGCTGTTTGCCTCAAGTCCCCCACTCCAGACCATAACAACCCCCACGGCTGTGCACTCTCAGAGAGGGCGCGCAGATCAGTGGCACGGGGCATTTGCGACACCGAGGGAGAGAGCCTTCCAGCCCCGGGCCGCGCTTGGACACAAAAGGCCTGATGCCATGACACTACGATGCCACAATGTGTGAGCTCCGCGTTTTCCAGTCGAACGGGCGGTGCTGAGCAGGAGCGGCGCCACGGGCAAATGCAGGCTGCACTTCACGGCCGCAGACTCTGTCACAAAGCGCCACGAGTCAATCCAACCATTTCGCTCTACAGGCCCCATTTGTAGTCGTGACTGGTCAACCCACCCGCCCCCCCCCCCCTCTTTCCACCGACGCCAGCATGACCGGGCCGGTCCCCTTCCGGTCACCCGCACGACGCCCACAGCGAAAGACACCGATTCCGGCGAGGCTGCAGGGGGCGGGACCTTTGCTTCGGAAAAAAAAGCGGTGGCGCCCGCAGTGTTGTGCCGCAGAGTGGAATGCTCACCCACTGCAGCACAATGCCCCGGTGGCATCCCCTGCCAGCGCCAGCAGACGTCCGGGGGTGGGTGAGGGGCGGAGCACACTGCGTGGGACCTGCGTATCCGTCATGCCCATGCGGGTGGCCGCACCCGCCGGAGGGGCCCCTGCCCCCATTCCCGACGCACGCAACAGCTCGACACAGCAGCGTTTAAGGCACCCCCCCGGCCTAGAGCCTTGTTGAAGGTGGGTCCCACTGGAGTGGGGAGGGGGGGTTGCCATGAAGGCCCAGTGAGGGGACCTGGTGCTTCCCGGTGTACGCGCTGGTGCGGGTTTTCGGGAGATAATTATGTTCACTGCCTGGCCACGGGCGGTGGGGAATCATGTTTGTGGTACGTGAGCGTGGGACAGTCGACCTTCTGCTCACAGGCGCGGCTTCAGCCCCTCAGCGTCCCTCCCGCGCCGGCGCTGGCACCAGGCCATTGCTTTGTGGCGTGGCTGCTTGATACTATACCGGGGGTGGGGGGGGTCTGAGGGTGGGGGGGGGGGTCTGAGGGTGGGGGGGGGGTCTGAGGGTGGGGGGGGGGTCTGAGGGTGGGGGGGGGGGGTCTGAGGGTGGGGGGGGGGCCTGAGGGTGGGGGGGGGGGGTCTGAGGGTGGGGGGGGGGTCTGAGGTTCTTGTTCTGGTTCTGGATGACCCGCCCGAGGCTCCAGCACAGCCGGAGGGGGACCCAGAAAACGAGGGGCTCCCAACCGCCACAGGACGGTTTACTCGGTCCCGCCCAAGGGGGTCGAAGCGGGCGGCCCGTGGCAGCACCCCGAGCCACCGGGGGCCGACACTTGCCGGGTTTCTTGGCGCTGGGGGGGGGGGGGGGGGGTACCGCGTTGGTGTGGTGGTGGTGCTTTTCCTGGGAGGGGGGGGGGGCAGCGTGGGGATGTGCATGGGCGCAGCGGGGCACCGCGCAGGGGTGCGGTGCGGGGCTGCTACACAGGGGTGTTGCTTGGGATTGTGCTGGGGTGCAACGGCTGCGCAGCGTCGCAGTGTGGGGCTTTGCTGGGGCGCAGCATGGGGCTGCGCCGGGGCCGGGGCGCAGCGCGTGACTGAGCAGGGGCGCAGCATGTGGAGCTGGGCTGGGGCGCATTGGCTGCACCGGGGGCGCAGCGTGTGGCTGCTCTGGGACGCGCTGGGTGACCGAGCAGGGGGGCTCCGTAGGACTGCGCAGGGGCGCAGTGTGGGGCCGCGCAGGGGTGCGGCATGCGGCTGCGTAGCCTGGAGCTGGGCTGGGGCGCAGCGACTGCGCAAGGAGTGCAGCGTGGGGCTGCGCTCGGGCGGAACACAGGGCTGCCGAAGGGGCGCCGCAGGGGGGCCGTGAGAGGGTGCGGCATGCGGCAGCACTAAGGCGCAGTCTGGGGCCGCGCAGGAGCGTTGCGTGGGGCTGCGCTGGGCGCAGCGTGGAACAGCGCACAGGGCTGCGCTAGTGGCGCAGCGCGTGGCCCCGGCCTGCGGCGGCGCAAGGTGCGCGGCGTGGGACTGTGCTGGGGAGAAGCATGCGGCTTCGCAAAGGGCGCAGCATGCAGCTGTGCTAAGGCGCTGCGTGGGGCTGTGCTGTGCGCAGCGTCGAATTGCGCATGGGCGCAGCATGGGGCTGTGCAAGGGGCGCGTTATGGGGCCGCGCAGGGGAGCGGCAGCGGCGGCGCTGGAGCGCAGGGTGCGGCTGCGCTGGGGCGCAACGCGGGACTGCGCGGCGTGGGGCCGCGCATGGGCGCTGCCTGGGGCTGCGCAGGGGCGCAACAGCGCAGGTCTGCGCGGGGGCACAGCAGCGCGGGGCTGCGCAGGGGCGCAGCAGCGTGGGGCTGCGCAGGGGCGCAGCAAAGGGGGGCTGCGCAGGGGCGCAGCAGCGTGGGGCTGCGCAGGGGCGTAGCAGCGTGGGGCTGCGCAGGGGCGCAGCAGCATGGAGCTGCGGAGGGGCGCAGCAGCGTGGGGCTGCGCAGGGGCGCAGCATGGGGCTGCGTAGGGGCGGAGCAGCGTGGGGCTGCGCAAAGGCGCAGCAGCACGGGGCTGTGCAGGGGCGCCGCAGCGCGAAGCTTCGGAGGGGCGCAGCGGCGTGAGGCTGCGCAGGGGCGCTGCTTGGGGCTGCGCAGGGGCGCAGCAGCACGGGGCTGCGCGGGGGGTGCGCAGGGGCGCAGCAGCGTGGGGCTGCGCAGGGGCGCAGCAGTGTGGGGCTGCGCAGGGGCGCAGCAGCGTGGGGCTGCGCAGGGGCGCAGCATGGGGCTGCGTAGGGGCGGAGCAGCGTGGGGCTGCGCGAAGGCGCAGCAGCACGGGGCTGTGCAGGGGCGCAGCAGCGCGAAGCTTCGGAGGGGCGCAGCGGCGTGAGGCTGCGCAGGGGCGCTGCTTGGGGCTGCGCAGGGGCGCAGCAACACGGGGCTGTGCGGGGGGTGCGCAGGGGCGCAGCAGCGTGGGGCTGCGCAGGGGCGCAGCAGTGTGGGGCTGCGCAGGGGCGCAGCGTGGGGCTGCGCAGGGGCGCAGCAGCGTGGGGCTGCGCAGGGGCGCAGCAGCATGGGGCTGCGCAGGGGCGCAGCAGCGCGGGGCTGCGCAGGGGCGTAGCATGGGGCTACGCAGGGGGGCAGCATGGGGCTGCGCAAGGGGCGCAGCAGCGTGGGGCTGCGGGGGGGCGCAGCAGCGTGGGGCTGCGCAGGAGCGCAGCAGCGTGGGGCTGCGCAGGGGCGCAGCGTGGGGCTGCGCAGGGGCGCAGCAGCGTGGGGCTGCGCAGGGGCGCAGCAGCATGGGGCTGCGCAGGGGCGCAGCAGCGTGGGGCTGCGCAGGGGCGCAGCATGGGGCTACGCAGGGGCGCAGCATGGGGCTGCGCAAGGGGCGCAGCAGCGTGGGGTTGCGGGGGGGCGCAGCAGCGTGGGGCTGCGCAGGAGCGCAGCAGCGTGGGGCTGCGCAGGGGCGCAGCAGCGTGGGGCTGTTCAGGGGCGCAGCAGCGTGGGGCTGCGCAGGGGCGCAGCAGCTTGGGGCTGCGCAGGGGCGCAGCAGCCTGGGGCTGCGCAGAGGCGCGGCAGCACGGGGCTGCGGGGGGGCGCAGCAGCGTGGGGCTGCGCTGGGGCGCAGCAGCGTGGGGCTGCGCTGGGGCGCAGCGTGGGGCTGCGCAGGGGCGCAGCAGTTTGGGACTGCGCAGGGGCGCGGCAGCATGGGGCTGCGGGGGGGCGCAGCAGCATGGGGCTGCGCAGGGGCGCAGCAGCGTGGGGCTGCGCAGGGGCGCAGCAGTATGGGGCTGCGCAGGGGCGCTGCAGCGTGGGGCTGCGCAGGGGCGCAGCAGCATGGGGCTGCGCAGGGGCGCAGCGTGGGGCTGCGCAGGGGCGTAGCAGCGTGGGGCTGCGCAGGGGCGCAGCAGCATGAAGCTGCGCAGGGGCGCAGCAGCGTGGGGCTGCGGGGGGGCGTAGCATGGGGCTACGCAGGGGCGCAGCATGGGGCTGCGCAAGGGGCGCAGCAGCGCGGGGCTGCGGGGGGGCGCAGCAGCGTGGGGCTGCGCAGGAGCGCAGCAGCGTGGGGCTGCGCAGGGGCGCAGCATGGGGCTGCGTAGGGGCGGAGCAGCGTGGGGCTGCGCAAAGGCGCAGCAGCACGGGGCTGTGCAGGGGCGCAGCAGCGCGAAGCTTCGGAGGGGCGCAGCGGCGTGAGGCTGCGCAGGGGCGCTGCTTGGGGCTGCGCAGGGGCGCAGCAACACGGGGCTGTGCGGGGGGTGCGCAGGGGCGCAGCAGCGTGGGGCTGCGCAGGGGCGCAGCAGTGTGGGGCTGCGGGGGGGCGCAGCGTGGGGCTGCGCAGGGGCGCAGCAGCGTGGGGCTGCGCAGGGGCGCAGCAGCATGGGGCTGCGCAGGGGCGCAGCAGCGCGGGGCTGCGCAGGGGCGTAGCATGGGGCTACGCAGGGGGGCAGCATGGGGCTGCGCAAGGGGCGCAGCAGCGTGGGGCTGCGGGGGGGCGCAGCAGCGTGGGGCTGCGCAGGGGCGCAGCAGCGTGGGGCTGCGCAGGGGCGCAGCAGCATGGGGCTGCGCAATGGCGCAGCAGCGCGGGGCTGCGCAGGGGCGTAGCATGGGGCTACGCAGGGGGGCAGCATGGGGCTGCGCAAGGGGCGCAGCAGCGTGGGGCTGCGGGGGGGCGCAGCAGCGTGGGGCTGCGCAGGAGCGCAGCAGCGTGGGGCTGCGCAGGGGCGCAGCGTGGGGCTGCGCAGGGGCGCAGCAGCGTGGGGCTGCGCAGGGGCGCAGCAGCATGGGGCTGCGCAGGGGCGCAGCAGCGTGGGGCTGCGCAGGGGCGTAGCATGGGGCTACGCAGGGGCGCAGCATGGGGCTGCGCAAGGGGCGCAGCAGCGTGGGGCTGCGGGGGGGCGCAGCAGCGTGGGGCTGCGCAGGAGCGCAGCAGCGTGGGGCTGCGCAGGGGCGCAGCAGCGTGGGGCTGTTCAGGGGCGCAGCAGCGTGGGGCTGCGCAGGGGCGCAGCAGCTTGGGGCTGCGCAGGGGCGCAGCAGCCTGGGGCTGCGCAGAGGCGCGGCAGCACGGGGCTGCGGGGGGGCGCAGCAGCGTGGGGCTGCGCAGGGGCGCAGCAGCGTGGGGCTGCGCTGGGGCGCAGCGTGGGGCTGCGCAGGGGCACAGCAGTTCGGGACTGCGCAGGGGCGCAGCAGCATGGGGCTGCGGGGGGGCGCAGCAGCATGGGGCTGCGCAGGGGCGCAGCAGCGTGGGGCTGCGCAGGGGCGCAGCAGTATGGGGCTGCGCAGGGGCGCTGCAGCGTGGGGCTGCGCAGGGGCGCAGCAGCGTGGGGCTGCGCAGGGGCGCAGCGTGGGGCTGCGCAGGGGCGTAGCAGCGTGGGGCTGCGCAGGGGCGCAGCAGCATGAAGGTGCGCAGGGGCGCAGCAGCGTGGGGCTGCGGGGGGGCGTAGCATGGGGCTACGCAGGGGCGCAGCATGGGGCTGCGCAAGGGGCGCAGCAGCGTGGGGCTGCGGGGGGGCGCAGCAGCGTGGGGCTGCGCAGGGGCGCAGCAGCGTGGGGCTGCGCAGGGGCGCAGCAGCGTGGGGCTGTTCAGGGGCGCAGCAGCGTGGGGCTGCGCAGGGCGCAGCAGCATGGAGCTGCGCAGGGGCGCAGCAGCTTGGAGCTGCGCAGGGGCGCAGCATGGGGCTGCGTAGGGGCGGAGCAGCGTGGGGCTACGTAGGGGCGCAGCATGGGGCTGCGCAGGGGCGCAGCGTGGGGCTGCGCACGGGCGCAGCATGGGGCTGCGCAGGGGCGCAGCAGCGTGGGGCTGCGCAGGGGCGCAGCAGCGTGGGCTGCGACGGGGCGCGGCAGCCTGGGGCTGCGCAGGGGCGCAGCATGGGGCTGCGCAGGGGGCTGCGCAGGGGCGCAGCAGCGTGGGGCTGCGCAGGGGCGCAGCAGCGTGGGGCGGCGTAGGGGGCGCAGCAGCGTGGGGCTGTGCAGGGGCACAGCAGTATGCGCCTGCGCAGGGGCGCAGCAGCGTGGGGCTGCGCAGGGGGGCAGCAGCATGGGGCTTCGCAGGGGCGCAGCAGCGTGGGGCTGCGCACGGGCGCAGCGTGGGGCTGGCAGGGGAGCAGCATGGGGCCGCGCATGGGGCTGCAGCATGGGCGCAGCATGGGCGCAGCAGCCTGGGGCTGCGCAGGGGCGCAACTGCATGGGGCTGCGCAGTACGGGGCTGCACAGGGGCGCAGCAGCGTGGGGCTGCGAAGGGGCACAGCAGCGTGGGGCTGCGCAGGGGCGCAGCGTGGGGCTGCGCAGGGGCGCAGCAGTATGGGGCTGCGCAGGGGCGCAGCAGCATGAAGGTGCGCAGGGGCGCAGCAGCCTGGGGCTGCGCAGAGGCGCAGCAGCGTGGGGCTGCGGGGGGGCGCAGCAGCGTGGGGCTGCGCAGGGGCGCAGCAGCGTGGGGCTGCGCACGGGCGCAGCGTGGGGCTGGCAGGGGAGCAGCATGGGGCTGCGCATTGGGCTGCAGCATGGGCGCAGTGTGGGGCTGCGCAGGGGGGCAGCAGCCTGGGGCTGCGCAGGGGCGCAGCTGCATGGGGCTGCGCAGGGGCGCAGCAGTGTGGGGCTGCGGGGGGGCGCAGCAGCGTGGGGCTGCGCAGGGGCGCAGCAGCGTGGGGCTGCGCAGGGGGGCAGCAGCGTGGGGCTGCGCAGGGGCGCAGCTGCATGGGGCCGCGCAGGGGGGCAGCAGCGTGGGGCTGCGCAGGGGGGCAGCAGCGTGGGGCTGCGGGGGGGCGCAGCATGGGGCTGCGCAGGGGCGCAGCTGCATGGGGCTGCGCAGGGGCGCAGCAGCGTGGGGCTGCGGGGGGGGCGCAGCATGGGGCTGCGCAGGGGCGCAGCTGCCTGGGGCTGCGCAGGGGCGCAGCAGCGTGGGGCTGCGCAGGGGCGCAGCAGCAAGGGGCGCAGCAGCCTGGGGCTGCGGGGGGGCGCAGCAGCCTCGGGCTGCGCAGGGGCGAAGCAGCGTGGGGCTGCGCTGGGGTGCAGCGTGGGGCTGCGTAGGGGCGCTGCAGTTTGGGACTGCGCGGGGGCGCGGCAGCATGGGGCTGCGGGGGGCGCAGCAGCTTGGGGCTGCGCAGGGGCGCAGCAGTATGGGGCTGCGCAGGGGCGCAGCAGCATGGAGGTGCGCGGGCTGCGCAGGGGCGCAGCATGGTTTTGCTCGTGGGGCTGCGCAGGGGTGCAGCGTGGGGTCGCGCTGGGGCGCAGCATGGGGCTGCGCAGGGGCGCAGCAGTATGGGACTGCGCAGGGGCGCGGCAGCATGGGGCTGCGGGGGGCGCAGCAGCATGGGGCTGCGCAGGGGCGCAGCGTGTGGCCGCGCAGGGGCGCAGCAGTATGGGGCTGCGCAGGGGCGCAGCAGCATGGAGGTGCGCAGGGACGCAGCAGCGCGGGGCTGCGCAGGGGCGCAGCATGGTTTTGCACATGGGGCTGCACAGGGGCGCAGCGTGGGGTTGCGCAGGGGCACAGCGTGGGGCTGCGCTGGGGCACAGCGTGAGGCTGCGCACGGGCGCGGCATGGGGCTGCGCGTGGGGCTGCGCAGGGGCGCAGCGTGTGGCTATGCAAGGGGCGCAGCGTGGGGCCGTGCTTGGGCGCGGCACGGGGCTGCGCATGCGCGCAGCATGGGGCTGCGCATGCGCGCAGCATGGGAGTAAGCCGGGGAGAAGCGCGGGGCTGCGCAAGAGCGCTGCGTGGGGCTGCGCTGGGGCGCAGTGTGGGGCCGCGCTGGGGCGTAGCGTGTGACTACGCACGGCAAGGGGGGCAGAGTGGGAGGTGTCAGCAGGAGGGCAGGATGGGGCTGCGCATGAGCGTTGCGTGGGGCTGCGCAGGGGCGCAGCATGGGGGGTGCGCACGGGCGCAGCATGGGGCCGTGCACGGGCGCGCAATGGTGCTGCGCACGGGCGCACAATGGTGCTGCGCGGGAGCGCTGCGTGGGGCTGCGCATGGGGTGTGCGAAGGGGCGTGCATGGGGGGGGGGGGGCGCCTCACCACAGGCTTTTGGCGTCTCCCCCGCCGAGGCCCTCACCAGGAGGATATTGGTGCCTGGGCTGCAAGCGCGATGCGTGGCCTCACCACAGGCTGTTGGCCTCGCGCTGTAGGGGGGAGGGGGGCGGCTGGCACGGGGCTGCGCAGGGGCGCAGCATGGGGCTGCGCATGAGCGCTGCGTGGGGCTGCGCATGAGCGCTGCTTGGGGCTGCGCAGGGGCGCAGCATGGGGCTGCGCATGAGCGCAGCATGGGGCTGCGTAAGAGCGCTGCTTGGGGCTGCGCATGAGCGCAGCATGGGGCTGCGTATGAGCGCTGCTTGGGGCTGCGCATGAGCGCAGCATGGGGCTGCGTATGAGCGCTGCTTGGGGCTGCGCATGAGCGCAGCATGGGGCGGCGCAGGGGCACAGCATGGGGCTGCGCATGAGCGCTGCATGGGGCTGCGCATGAGCGCTGCGTGGGGCTGCGCACGGGCGCCCTGTGGTGCTGCGCAGGAGCGCTGTGTGGGGCTGCGCATGGGGTGTGCCAAGGGGCGTGCATGGGGGGGGGGGGGGGCGCCTCACCACAGGCTTTTGGCGACCCCCCCAGGCGCCGGGCTCCTCACCAGGAGGTTATTGGGGCCCGGGCCAGCGTGTGCGCGAGGGCCTCACCACAGGCTTTTGGCCCCGCGCTGTCGGGGGGGGCGCGCCGGGGGCCGTTCAGGCTGGTTCCCCCCGGGGCTGGCTCAGTTGTGCATGGCCACAGGCCAGCAGAGGCTGTTTCTTACGGGGCTCATGTCGGTTCATGGCCCAGGGCGCATGGGGGAGGGTCCCAACTCTCGCCCCCGGAGGTTCTTGCTGGCTGTCCCTGGGGGGGAGGGGGGGGCATGCGGTTTCGAGTGTTTTGGGAGGCGAGCTACCTCCCATGGCAAAACCCAGGCGGCCTCTTCGCGCTGGGGAACCTCCGCAGGGGGGGTCTGAGGGGGGGGGGGGGGGGGGGTCTGAGGGTGGGGGGGGGGTCTGAGGGTGGGGGGGGGGTTGCTGAGGGGGGGGGGGGTCTGAGGGTGGGGGGGGGGTCTGAGGGTGGGGGGGGGGGTCTGAGGGTGGGGGGGGGTCTGAGGGTGGGGGGGGGGTCTGAGGGTGGGGGGGGGGTGGGGGGGGGGGGGTCTGAGGGTGGGGGGGGGCTGAGGGTGGGGGGGGGGTCTGAGGGTGGGGGGGGTTTGTCTGGGTTTCCCCTGGTTTTGGGAAAAGAGCTGACCCCCCCCCCCCCCTGGGGCTGGGGCTCTTTTGGGTGGGTGGGTTGCTGAGCTTGGTTCTTGTGAGTGGTTCT